>JAODTK010002646.1:0-12039 GCA_026419785.1 Sclerodactyla briareus
TTATACCATAGCTTGCCACCCGCATCTTCTGTGTTGTAGTGTCTGTTCCAAGAGGCGATTTCAACAATTGCTTCAATTATTGCATGCGTTGCCTCTGCATTAATAATAGCTCCATGCTTTGTATCAGGGTTCGCATCCCCTCGTGTTACAACAACACCTACTGACGGTCAATAGGTGGTATTCTATATTGTTACGCTAGGCATTTTTTTTTGCGCTTATCTCGGATCAGTGAAGATATTGACGCGTTGCCGTCTCCAGTTAATATAAGCTCCTGCCCTATGCAAATTGTTCTGAGTCTCCTCAAGCTAACTGGAATAACCTCTCATCAATTTGCCTAGAAACTGAAAAACACACCCCACAGAAAAATTCGTTTCATGATACTGAATAGCGAACTCTTAGCCAAAAACTACAGATCTCACTTCAATCGAATTAAGCGACACTGTAAAGAAGAGAGAGTAAAAACTAAAAGGATAAAATCATAAAAAACACAATTCACTAGTCAAAGCAAGCCATAGAACAAACTAATTTGACGATTACTGAAATTGAACATAGTAAGGATGACTCTCATCTCCCCGCTTCTTTAAAGCAATAACAGTAGTGCAAAAACAAGTACGAGGTCCAATTTCAATTAAAATTGAAAAATTAAAAAACGAAAAAAATAAAAAAATTAAAGAAATCAGTCAACATTTTAGCAAACACTTTCAACTGTAAACAACCCGACCAAAACCGAACGGGCTCCCAGGAAAACTAAGCAACCATTGATTACGATTACCTTACACTGAGCGGTTGCATCGTTAAAGAATAATAAATCCCCAGGTTCTGACAATCACAGCTGAACATCTCAATATGCCCCCTGCACCCATAATATACTTAATATACTGAATAACATAGCCCGAACCCGGAGGAATAACAATAGAAATTGAACAAGAAATCTTAACACAATTAAACACCAGAAAACTAAAGGCCCCAAAAAGTTGTAAGACCTGTGATCTTACTTTCACCCGAGGAAAACTCCTTCGCAATTTGTAATTACAAGAGAATCCGCCCCCTAATGGATGAACATATACTTCCTTCACCCAAACGCCTATACCTCAGGTAATGTCACTGCAGAGCTCGTGTTCGCTTTCAATTTTAGCTGAAAAAGCCTTAAACTTCAATAGGATATAACAATCAACCTCTAGTGCTTGACAGGAGGCAAGGGTCGATACCATTCATAGCACCCTACTAACTGATTTCACAGATCCTCGCGAGCGACGACCTCTATCTCATTCACTATACTGAACAAGTGTCATACACGTCAATTAGACGGCAAACTAGGAAATCCTTTCGCACGAACATCGGGTCCCCCCATGGTGACAGTGCGAGTTGCATTAATTCCTTTAATAAACTCCCTGGCCAACTCTTGAACTCGGATGAAATGACATTGAGCAGTTTATCCCCCATCTCAGTTAAGTTGATCATGACTACAGCGCATAGTAATACCGACCACTTTTTCAACCGTGGACCACAGTACGCTGATGATATCCTCTTGGGCATCGACTGGAGAACTATATTACAAGAATCGAGAGCGAGTGACTGAGAAACTGACAAGAAAGAAATCTAAAAATCAACAGCACGAAACTTCGAAAGTCTCATCACAAATGGCAATGAGTTGGCAGAATTAAATATGTAGGAAGTTTGTAGGAACCGAAGAGACATCAACAGAAGAATTGGTAGAACCAACAACGCTTTCAAAACTCTATCAACAATTTTCAAAAGCAGACGAATAAGTAAAGCATCAAACTCCGATTTTCGATGCCCTTATACCAAGTATTTTTTTTTTTCTGTATACTTGTGACTGTGGGCACAACGAAGACTTGATCACAAAATTGACACTTCCAAAGAAGACTACTCCGCAAATTTCTCTCAACACATCAGATGACAATAACAAATTGGATATACAACCGCACGACTCTATGACGTGACCAAGCCAACTCCTTGGTCTTCCGTAGTAGCAACACGCGTTTGAGATTGTGTGGTCCCGTCGCGAGACTCAAGAAGCGCTCCATCGAAGATCGCTCTGAGAGAAGCATTGACACATCCTACAAAGCCATTTGGGAGACCTGTAGACTACCTTGCTCGGAAAATCAAATCGCAACTTCAGGGACATCAACATTAACAGTTTCGAGGAGCAATAAACCTTGCGCAAGATCGATCGGGGCGGAGATTGATCCTGAGCATTCATAGACGAGACTTCACCTACTACTATCTACATGCCCTATGCTGGCTGACCTTATGTGTAAATGGGCATGTACGCGCGGGTTTGCATTGTCTTCAGACGCGCTACCTGAAAATGCCCCCGAAAGAGTACCCAGACCGAATTTGATCAAACAATTTAACTCACGAAAGTAATCCGCGTGTCAGTCCGTGTCCAGGGAACTTTTACCTGAAAATGTCCCGTAGAGTAACGCATACCGTAGATGGTCAACACTTAACGCACGTGAAGGTGATCGCGTGTCAGTGCGGGTGTGGGGGACATTTCAAATTGCTTCAATTTTGCGCGCGTTGCCGTCTCCAGTTAAATATAATAGTCTCCAGTGTTTGTATTTTCCCGTTGAGGCAGTGCGCCCTTCGCAGCGCGGCGTAATCCTGGAACAGGTATCTGCGCGTGTACACATAAAAATTCCAAAGGCTCACGCAACCTTACATGCGCGTACAAAAGTACTGCAATTTACTTAAAACGCAGCAATCGAGCAAGTATTCGATTGTTGTGATACTCTGATGAACAGCTGACTGTTACTAGGGCCTATGCTAATTAAAGCCTATACCTTATATTAAGACACAGGCCTGGTGCAACCAATCGTCGAATCTACGGAAGAATCTTGCAGCTATTTCCGTTAAATGCCCCGGATTTCGATAATAAAGCAGGCAGGATCAATTAATAACATCCACCTTTTTCACCACGAATAAGCGAAACCAAATTCGATGACAAACAAAGCGAAATTCGAATTTATTATCTTATTTTCAAGCCGGCTATCCAGCAATCCGACAAAAATTCATTGCCGCAATCCGGCGAAAGGAAACCCACTCGGAGCGTTTTCATTGCGTCGTCCGGATGCGGTGAAATCTTTTCTCTGCAATACCATTGCGCATTCCAATGAGGAATTGGGCTTCGAAAATAAGATATTCATCGCAGTTAGCTTTATTCTCAAATATGGTTTCCTCTTATAACGTGGTGATAAAAGTGGATGTATAATTCATCCGGCCGTGCTTTTTTACGGACTCCTGGCATTTGACACTGGGAAATAGCGCAAAATTCTTCCGTAGATTTGAACGATTGTTGCACAGGCCTGTGTCCAATATTAGGCAAAAACGGGTATGGGCTCTGATTGGCATAGAGCCCTAGTCAGTTGGTATACATAAGATAATTCGTATGGTATCTCTTTAATGTTCTCATTCTACTGTTCTCAGTACTTATTCTGCAGGCCACATTCTGGACCAGAAGCTGGTCACGTGACACGCAGAATATATTTTAAAGCCGGGATAAAACCGGCCAACCTTCGACAGATTATAGGCATATGTTTAGGATTTCTTCTCCTCATCGTCCATGCAACAATAATCTAGGCCTGGGTTGAGAGCCGCATTTGGGGAAACCTTCGGGAATATTTATGATATACAGTGATAAGGCGAACAAATTGTTCCGGTCAGTCTTTTTTCTCTGCAATAACGTAATTCAACCTATTCCCAAAATCTTTCCCAAATTGGGGACCAATTCTAGGGTAAAATTAGGTACATATGTGCCATCATCTTATTCCAACGTATCACAAGGTGTTGTTAGAACGCACGCTCGGATATGTTTCGATCGAGTCATTCAAACAGAAACGCGCATGACGCGTCGTTATAAGTTGTTCTTCGTATCTACCCAGTGACTGCTTGCAATCGTATGCTCGCAACGTATGGCACTCCTGCCGGTGTGACTCGCCCGTGACATTTGGTGATAATTTTGCACATCCTTTCTCAATTGAAGACTACAACAAAAGACGTGTCCCGAGTTCCATGACCTGTAATAAGTTTTCAAAATTTGCTTCATCTCCAGAAGATATATAGGCCTATCGCGATCATTTCTATTGTGACTCGCGTGACAGGTAAAAATTACAAAACCAGGAACAATCAGAAGGCATAGTGATTCATTGACTCAATTCTGAACTTGATCAAGCTAAGGCATTGCAAGATTTACAATAAGAATCACTGTAGACTGTCTCACTCATAATTGGCAACTCCCATACCCCAGTTGAACTACATCCATGTTTGGTGAGCTACAGTTAGCCAGAATGTCAATTTTCACAATATCCCAATTTCCTCCCAAACACCTCCATCCACTCCAAACACGATAGTGTTTCTTGTTTTTCCCATAGAAGCTGCTTACTATTTCCAAACGATCGGGTCAGCATTCTGGACTTATCATGTTAACAATCTTTTTCATAATTTGACCTCTCTTGACCCTCAGATACCTTTGACGTGCCCTCAAACAATGGGGATTATGGACTCTTCTGGGGACCCAATATACCAAGGATGAACTTCATCCAGGTGGGTTGAGTCATCGTGTTAACAAAATGCTATTCTGGCGTCACACAATCACAAACAACACACCCACAAACATGCACACAACTGTCCAGGCTAAAATATTCCTCGACTGACTTCGTCATGAATAAAAAAGACGAACTTTCACTTTTTGCAGTGACCCACCCCTCATCCGAAATCATAATCTCCACCTTTTTGGATTTTTTTCCTCTCGCCAGTTTTCGAGAGCCATAGATAACCACTAGGCGCATTATTATAAGAAAAATGCATCTTCGAAGAAAACTCATTCCTAAAGTAAGTTGCTTGCAGACAGCTCATTATTTTCAACAAATATTTTTTCTTCCTACTCGGTATTATCTTTCAGCCCACGAAGGGACATGCGCACTGGATCCACCATTCCCTACTTCTAAAAGACAATACTCTACGGAACGAGCAGCCATGCAATGAATACATAAACTCCGCACGAATCCCAATCATTTTACTCCTATTGTGCCGAGATACCATGCGATTATTCTGGTTGGCAATCATCTGGTTTATTTCTAAGTTCACTTATGTTCATATCGAATGAAGAACAAGCATGATAAATTTGGATTTTCCGCAGAGACCATTACCTATATGTTCGATGTTGGGAGAGCTTGCCAAAATATTTTTCAGGACCAGCCTGATTACATGCGCAGTATCACATGTGCGTAGCCAATTAGAGAAGAGAGGAGAGAGGGGGAGTCGGGTATTTGTTAGTAGATCAGAAAGTGATTGATTTGTGCTTCCTAAGTGGAGCGCTATCCTGACTGAAACAAAAAGACAGAAGGAAAAATTGCCCCAAAGATCCCCAGATTGCAAAACTAGCATTTGTTTGGGGTCCGTTGATATGCATTGAAACTATCTCTTTATTGTGGTTTCTTATAAAACACTTTTCTAAATTTCGGGAAATAGGAACGTTCTTGATGTAATTGGGTGACTACTGTGCGCCGACGGTCCGACCAGTCTTGCCCTCCTTTCCACCTGTCAACAACCCATCGGGGAAGGGGTGGGGGTGATCCGCTCCGGAATGAGCCATAAATTATTATACAACTAGTAATTAAATATTATTTTTTATGCAGTTGCCTATAACTAACTCTGTAGGTACACCGGAGAAGCTCTGGGAATGTGATTTTTAGCCGCTCCATGGCATGCATTCTCTGCAGAATTCCTGCCCATCGATCCTCATTCTATGCTGGCGCTACCTTAGGTTGTTAACCCAAGGTTTCATCTCCTCTCCATGGCAAGCTCCTCGCCGGCACCCCTGGGTACCAAAAGAGTTATGCAGCATGTGACTTGTCTTTTCTCCATCCGGATCATGGTTCTTCTCTTTCCTTCACTTTTCCTCTTGTTTTCACGTCTTTTTTTTTCCCTTCACCCACCTCTCTTCTAATCTTCTCTTTCGTTTTCCCCTCCTCTCCTCTCCTCTTCCTCAATTTTTCACCGAGTGAGAGGGCAACGATATCGCCAAGGATTCGCGAATTTCATAATCCACGTTTCTACAGTATAGTCCGACCATTGCACGTAATAGTGTTGCTGTGTGCGTAATAATGTTTTTTTGCCCGGATGCGGCAATAATTTAGCCGTCATTGTGAACAGTGATACCGATTGCCGTTGCCGTCGCTCTTGGCCGTTGCCGTCGCCGTTGCCGGTCGCCGCAAGTGTGAACGTAGCTTTATTGCAAAAATAATAGTCCTCTACGTTGTTGGGATTAGCCCAATCAAAATCCTTTATCCTTGCAATACCGGATAGCTTGGGGTGATGTAGATTATAATCATCTCCTATGGTTTCAACTACTATTACTCGTTTTACCTGCTCAACATATATGCGCGTATGAAACCATTGTTATTATTATTATTATATTATTATTATTATTATTATTATTATTATTATTATTATTATTTTATTATTATTATTTCTGTTACATTATTATTTTAGTATTATACGGATAAGGGACAGGGCTTGCAAGTCCGCCTGTGTTTGCTCAAAAGTTGTGGTAGCGGATTGGTTAGTGGCAACCTAGAACTGACAGGATGCCGCTTCGCTTGTTTGGCCAGCAGGCATCAATCGATTACATGCGTAAATCACGCTATGGTGTATTCGATTGGATCATGCATAGCATGACCTTTTCGAGAGAAGTGCCACCAACGTTTTTGTTGGACACATATTACAGAGGTATATGAAAAAACTCAACGAAGTGCCTTGCATGTACACGCCCAGCAAATACAAGGACTTTGTTTGAAACGTGATGAAAATTGTTTCGTCTATTTTCAATAACATTATTCGTGGTGTGATACTTTATGATTCCAAAAACTTTTCCCCCTCCGACATTATCATTTGTTCTAACAATAATATAACACACATCCACATCAAAGGGCGTCGTCCCCCCCCCCCGACTGCTATTCGCTGCCACTGTATCCGACTTTTCCATCAGCAACCGTGTTTAAACGATCGAGATTAAATGATCTGTTTAGTGATTCTGCTGTTCCGTTTTCCGGAGATTTTTGCGCTGCTAACGCGCGCGGGTATTTTCACGACGTAGTGTGTTCATACACATGATTTGCCTTGTGCAGAAATAATGATTTTCCTTAAAAAAATGCCTTTGCATAAGACTGGCCTTAACCAGCTTGCTGTGTCACTCCTTCATTGGCCGTTGTCGATGTCCTGCTAGGGGGAACCAATTTAAGTTAAAATCAACAAACTAAACAACACAATCGCTATCTTGAGGTGAAGAGGGGTGAGGCGACGGGGGTAGGTCACCACCTGCGTATCGTTGCTTTTTTCTATTTATTTATGGTGCGACCAGCCTTGTTGAAAGTTTGCTGCGCGGTGCACGTACTATCACTATGAAGACTATATAGGGTACACGGTGCGGCCAATCGAATGCAGCCAGGAACCCAAACATTACGTTGTCAAGAAGAACATGATTCAAGTGAAGATAAGGCTTGTCCAAAGTGAAGTCCACATATTGCCTAAATTTTCATGGAATGCTCACAGTGTAAACTTTGTTCTCTTTGAAGAGAAAGAGGTTGAGGCCACGGGGTCACGGGTCTACCACCTGGCGGGACCTGTGATTTTTTTTCGTCAAATTATGTTATTTACAAATTTAAATAGAGTATTCGACAAACAATTTTATGGAGCGAAAACCGCTTTTTTGCAAGTTGGGGTGCGAGCTGGTGCACATCTAAGGGGGAAGGCACACGTTGCGGGTGAAACCCCTTGGAAAAGCCATCGAAGATTCGGCCAGGGAACGCCACAATTTCGTTGAAAACATGATTGAAAAATCAGGTTAAGATAATTTATATCCCAAAGCTCGGAATGTCCAAGTGTAGAATTTTCGCGCGTGCTTCGCGCGCAGGTTTTGCGTTTGCCTTTATGTATTGTATACTGATTTGGCCACAATCGGCCCCACAATCAAAGTTTCCCTCCCATGCGCTGTGGTCGCAAAGAAGATAACAATGGGGCCGTATCCTTTGAGTAAAAAAACTGAAGCCTATCTGAGTGATAGGGTCAAGAGGTATCAGTGCGATGTCGATCGTTGTCAACGGATCTTGCAAAATATCCGCTTCGCGCGAACGTAGTGGTTGTTGCATTGCCCATTTCATTGCTCCTTCAATGACCGTAACCTCACATGCAATCGTATTTCAGAATGTTCAGCACCCAACGCAACACCTTGAAATTGATTTCTAAGGCGATAAGTTTTGGAGAACCTTTCCCCTGAATGAAAAATGTTATCAATTTTAGGGAGGCTGCTTACTGTCCATACGGCTTGTGAGTGCCTTTTTCCTGCTATCTAAGGGGTCTGTCAAACGAAAACTGTTTATTGTCGCCGCTCCCCACCTGTGTGGCGCTCCGCTTAGATAGTATTCGTTGTCCGCCCCCCCCCCGCCTAATCGCCAACACAAAATCGCCGCCCCATGTCCCATCACAAATTTGTCAGGCCATTCTTCGTCTCAACATTCGCACCATTCTCAATAATTCGTCGTTTCATCAGCACGAAAGCAGCGTGCAACACTCATGTCAGACGTGTGTCTTATAGTCCCACCTGGATTTACTAAAATCCCTACTATTTTGTCATCTCAAACACAAAAAGGTACACAAAACTTCAACGTGTTCCAAACTGTGCGGCCATGCTGGTTATCAAGACCGAAGAAACACATACCCGGTCTTAACAAAGATCTACACTTGCTTCGATGAGGACCAGAATTAAGTATGAAATTCTCGTCCCTTGGTGTTCAAAGCTAGAAACGGCCTAGCACCGTCCTAATATTCACGACCTTATCCAGGAGCACCACCCAGCAGGGACACTTCGGACGGGTCCTGGAATTCAACACCGCTGGCTGTGGCTGCATCCGTACCGCCCCCTATGCGGGGATCGATGCTTCGCCAGATCTGCGCCAACACTTTGGAACAGTCTTCACGCTGTGACCTAAAGCTAGCAAAGATGTATTACCTTCAGAAGACCTCAAAGACATATCTGTTTTCCTAATGCATCATTGTTGCACGTTTTTTTGTTGTGCTTGTTTTGGTAGTTGTTTTGCTCCATTCAGCGCTCGAGCAGTTTGTACTCTGAAAATAGCGGCGCGCTTTATAAATGCCCTAATTTCTTTATTATAAACTTTAGAAACGTTGAAAACAACTGTCAAATACCATCTTTCATCACCCCCACATCTAAACGTTATGAAAAAACTTTTAGCTCTTTTCAATGTTATGATGACGTTTCCTGGTCGTCAGCCTATGACTGGCTTCACTTGGGCGTATCACAACAACCTGACGCGTGCGATTTCATTCCATTCCCTCACTTGTAAAAAGTTAGGGGTGTGAATGTTCCCCGCTCCCCCCCTGTTTTTTCGAAATGTCACGTCTATATTTGTGTTGCAATGAACTCTATCAAACTTGACCTGTGATGAGTTGATGACATCAATTGATGAAAAAACAACCCTTAGGCGTTACCCTAAATACCTCAATATCGCACCAAACATAACACCTTCGCTCCACCTTCGACTTTCGATACGTAAGCGAAACCATCGATCTCTTTCGGATGAAATCGACAATAATTGAAGAAACTTCTGAATCCACCAATGGAATGCAAACTTGATATTGTTCTAATCATAAATATATTTTTGACATGTATGTTTCAACTTTCGCTCGTTCATTAAATTCGGAGTTCTTGAGATGTTCAAAAACGTTTTTTTCCTTTGCTGTTGGAGAATAATCATTGGAAGCACACCTACATTACCGGCAGCCCGTGACCTGATGCAGACAGCAAGAAGAGGAAAAGGTGAGTATTTCTGACTGTTCCGGCAGTTTTTGGTGGCGAAATAGTGACATATCGCTTTAAATCTGTTTTCCCCGTGATGCTGAACTATACAGAACGTAAACCAGCAAATACTGATATCATAGTTTCAATTCGTTTGACACACCGAGCTTAAAATCACACACAGTTCGGTAGTTAGGCTAGGACTCTAGGATGATTGCAGTAGGACCTAGCTCCCCGCCGATGCTAGGCCTAAGCCTACACCAAACAAGTAGGCCCTAACAGTAACAATACACACTTACAGTTATTTATGTAAGTTTAGGCCTAGGCCTAACACAGGGTAGATACTCTTCTGTCGTCATCACTAGTGAAACAAATGAGGCGTGATTGTATAATGTATACCTATGTGTTACTGGATGTCGACTATGAGATTAGTGGTAGGATAGGCCTATGGGTGGGGTTGTAGGGGTAGGGCTTGGGTGCTCGTAATTCACAGATCCTTGAAAGCTGAAAATGCCTAGTCACAATGGCAACTAACCTACTGACTCACTCGTGTAAACAAAAGGTAAGGCCAAGTAAAAAATATATAAAAATGTTTAGCGTCCCGCTTTTTCGAAAATGAGGAGGAGGCAGCCCCCCTTTCTTTTTTTTTCGGCGACCCGACCATTGCTTATAGAGATTTAATATACCAGAGGGTTGTACCAATTGTATCTCGAACTAATACTAGTAGCCATTCAAACCAGAAATTGCATATAAGGCCAAGTAAAAAAAAACATAATCTCGTCTAAACTGTGGCTGAATTGGGCGTGAGGCCTTTTTTTTTTTTTTTTTTGTGCTCTCAGCCAGTCCAGAATACCATATTTAGTCTGTATTCGCGGATACGCAGTTCTGGAAATGAGCATGAGGCTTCGTTGTTTTCTTTTTTTCCCTGAGGTTATACCCCTAGTGGACAAAAGCACATCCCAAATGTCCTTACATAAGTTGGCATTTGGCATCAGTAGTAAGCTTTCCTTCAAACCATATTTTGAAGAAGTTATCAAGTGAAGTGTCAAAAAAAAAAGAAATTTGACAATTATCTAAAGAAGCGTGCGGGCGGGGATTAGAAACTGCTTTTTTTTTTTTACGTGGCCTAAACTATTTCTAAATGAAATGCAAAACATGAGAAATAACAGACTTGGACAGGTTTGAAAAGAGGAAAAGAGTGCGGGTCGAAGCAGGGTTTTGCCACTTGACCTCTCCAGAGGAGGAGGCCTCTTGTATTCCTTTTATTTTAGGTCTACAGAGGTCTACTAACCAAACATGCTTCAATGGTTCTTGTCAAGAGAAAACTGTTCCATGATTTAAGACACTCAAAAATATTCTTTTAAAAAAGTTCGACCCAAGGAAGGAAAAAAAAAGGAAATTTAAGAATCCTTGGAAAAAAGGCAGGGCGGGCGGAGACGCTATTAAACATGAAATTATTTTTATTTGCCTAAACCCTGTACAAAGTCGATGAGACTTCCTTGACATCGGTATCAAAGCTTTCAAAAGTTGGTTGTAGGCTAGTACCATTTCTTCCAGTCAGCACAAGAAGTGAATTTTCCATCACAATTGTATTCTGTGCCGAGAATTGCCACATGCACGTTAAAAACGAGAGTAAATCGACTGCAAAAGTTTAGGGTAAGCACTTTATCGTGTAAAGAATAACCATTTAGCCAGTGCACGTTACACCACACTGGCGTAATGGCAAATTAGAATAGCCTCCCACCTCTTTATACAAAAAAAGGGGAATGGTACGGACCACGCTCCCATTTTGTTTGAACCCCAACGGACTTCAAAATAGGCGAGTATCAGATCGATCGGCCGGTATAGACAAATAAAAAAGTGCAGGCTAACACAAACAATTCTAATTCCATGGTACCTACTGATTTCGAACTACAAACGCCGAGGTAGTTGCCAACTTCTTGGCTCGATTGAGTGAAAGTTGAGTGAACAGGCCTATGTTCCGGATTGTGTTAGGGAAGTAACTTTTGATCAAGAATATGCAAATACACGATCAGCCACGTAGGTACTGTTTATAATCAATGTCTGGAAGTACCAGGTGGCAGGAAGCCTAGCCACCCGATGCATTAGTGCACTCTGATGAAGGTGTCTTCGGCATGGAACTTATTACAGTATGGAAAGGTAATGGAAGCAGTTAGAAAATCCTGGCGTGAGGGTTAGCA
>JAODTK010002649.1:0-14035 GCA_026419785.1 Sclerodactyla briareus
TTTAAATTGTCAGTTTTTCTTCTACCACATTGGCTTGCCTTCTTTGGGTTTTCTAATCGAATGTATATGTTATGTAATATTTTATATTGCGATCAACTACTACAAGAGTGTAATTATTTTGTTATTTGACTGGGGACATTTAGGTATGACTTGCAGGAAAGGGATTGAAAGGTTTCACTTGGGACTGAGTGAATAATTTGACATTTATTTAGGGATCTTAGAGACATATTGTTAAGTTTGTGATACAAGGGGTTTATATTTGTTCTCACATCATTCAAGTTCAGCCTTGAATACCCACGCACAAATGAGCCGGTAGGGAGACAATAATCCTTATAAATTTACCGGGATTTACCTGACAGCCATCCCCTCAACTTAGCTCAGTCGAGTCTATTGAATGAACGGCTTCGTCGAGAGAGGAGTCTCAAACGGACCTTGAAAGATCCCACAACTGCATACAGTTCTTGAATGGTTGAGTGTCTGGGCTGTTGATGGCTTCCTGTGGTAGGGTATTCCAAGACTTCATATTCTTTTGAATAGGAGTTCTTTCTTACTTCACACCGTTTACAGTTTGGGTCTAATTTTCTTTGTGTTGTCCACTTTGGTAGTGCGCTCTCCCAAGAACGGACATAAATCCTCACTTTGATGATCAATTTTCCCTTGCATAATGTTAATAAAAATGTTTACCACGTTCCTGGCGATGATGGCGTTTGCTCTTGTCATAAGTCTTAATCTTTTCAATCTTTCTTCATAAGTCTTGTTTCTCATACCTTGCTATTTTGTCCATCTCGGATGTACCCCGTCAAGTAGTTGTATATCCTCTCTTAAGTATGGTTTCCAAACGGCACACAGTAATCCAGATGAGGCCTCACCAGAGCTTTTATATAGATTCAGCACCCTTTGCGGTCAAAATTGGTTTAAGTTCCGGTTGATGATACCAATAACTGTGTTTGAGTTCTATGCGGGATTCTGCACATGCCTGTGAACTTCATAGAGCGTTGCCACTATTCTCCCAGATCCTTTTCTTCCTCTGTCTCCTTCAACTCCTCATCACCCATTTGTACTTAAAATTTGGGTTTGCATGTCCAAAATGCGTTACTGAACATTGTCCACATTGATTTCATGTGACATTTCTTTGTTCCCTGACATCAACTCATTCAATCTTGCATGTAACTCTCTGCGGGTCTGTTCCCCTTCTTCTACTGGACAAATCACTTTGGTGTTCATAGCAAATTACTAATTTCACACCGGCAATCCAATATCTAAGTCATTCATATAAATTGTAAAACACACGGTTCCAGAAACTGATCCCTGCACCACTGAACTTAGCACATCTGGTTCCATTGAGACAACTTCATCAAGTTAACACCCCCTCTGGTTGCCGGTTGATAACCATTCTTCATCCATCTCAATATGATCATCAATTCCATGGCCATAAGTTCGGTAATCCTTCTTCTCTGTTGTGGAACCGTATCAACGCTTTGCGAAGATCAAGATCAAATAACGTCTATGCACTTCCTTCGTCTATATAATTTGTTATCTGTGTCCCAATACTCCAACATATTTGAAACACACGAGCGTCCTTTTCGACAACCTGTTGCGGCGTGTCCAATATTAAATCATTTTCATCGAGCACGGTCGACAATTTGGTCTTCTCAAGAAGCATCTCCATTATTTTCCTGGACCGAAGTCAAATTACTGGTATGTAAGTGGAAATCCCCTCGATCCACTTTCTTCAACAAAGGCGTTATATTTGATTCTCTTCCAGTCCTCAGGGAATTCTGTGGATTCCAAGGACTCCTGAAATCTTATACTAAGGGCATTGTTATTCATGTTTGCAAGTTCTTTGAGTAGTCCGGCTTGATGTTGTTCGGTCCAGCAGCTTTCCCCTTTCAATCCCCTTGTAGTTTGCGACACACCATCTCCTCTGTAATTTCCACCAACTTATGAGTGTCCATTTCAGAAATATTTTACCGCATCTGGGAAACATCAGGTTCGTCCCCTTGTGAAGGACACTGGAGAAAACTTATCAGGGCCTCTGAAGCTTCCTTATTATCAACTATGACCCAACCGCTACCCTCCTTAATGGGCCACTCTTCTTTTTATTTTCTGTTTTGACCGAAACATAGATAAAAGGTATTTGGATCCTTCTTTGATTTTACTGGATAACTTCATTTCAAACTCCTCTTTGATTTCCGTTCTTTCGTTGTCATCACTTGCCTTGCAATGTTGAAATATTTCAACGTAGAACCAATCCTGCATCCTCCTTATAGTCCTCTCTCCAGCTTACGTGTTTTACGAATGATCTAACCAGACTCTTAGGTCATCCACTTTGGTCGTTTCGTCACTTTTCTGCTCTTTCACAGGAAACGACTTCTTGATTACCTATTGTAATGTCCGTGAAAATGTTCCCCATTGCCCTGCACACGTTTCCTTGCCCTCGCATGTTCGTGGCCAGTTTATTTGCAATAATTTCCTTCTTTCTTTCCCTTCTTTCCTCCAGGCAGCCCTTTTCCATCAATATTTTTTTTTGTGACGTGCTTGTAAGTCCCTTATAACTCTACTACCTACCGTCCTGTGATACATTTATGATCCCTCTTCCAAAGTCTTTCCAAGCCAATATTTTCCACCCATTTTCTTCTTCAGATCTTAGGACCCAAGCCAGGATATTATTACCTCTTTTTGGCTAGTAAAGTTGATGCCAAGAAATTTGTCCTTTTTACCCTTGCAAAATTTTCCTTGAGTTTGGCGTTCCCCAGACAATTCATCCAGTTGACATCCGCATAACTGAAGTCACCAACAACTAGAACTCTGTTAAACTGTCCTGCCAACCTTATTGTTTTGCGCCAGACA
Organism: Sclerodactyla briareus; assembly: GCA_026419785.1. Taxonomy (NCBI): domain Eukaryota; kingdom Metazoa; phylum Echinodermata; class Holothuroidea; order Dendrochirotida; family Sclerodactylidae; genus Sclerodactyla; species Sclerodactyla briareus. Next base: position 2,851 of record JAODTK010002649.1, read on the forward strand.
CATCCCCTCTCTTGGTTAATGCTTTGGCTTCGATCAATAGCCCCTATTACAAGTTGCTCATTTCATGATAAGTTACACCACAATGCTTCTTTTAAATTCTCCAATATTTTCCATCCTGGTAACTTGTATCTTCTCATTAACAAAACAGCTACCCCGCCTCCTCCATTCTGTGTCTCTGTCTTTTCTGTAACAGTTGAATCCCTTAATTGCTACCTCTCCATCCGTTATATTCTGGGTTGAACCATGTTTCTGGTAACCATCACGATATCAAAGTCTAATGCACTCACATAACTCTGCAGCAGTCACTTTTTGATATAAGGCTCCTGCATTAAAATATTACTCTAACACGTGAAGTAAGGTTCTGTGTTGTCCGGTTGCTACTACGTATTTACAGAATTGTTCGCTCTCCTCTGCTCCCTACTCGCGAAAAATTTGTGGTCCTGTTCCCTTGGTTTGGGGAGCCCGGCATCTGTGTGTGGTCCCATACACTTTTGAAAGCTTTCCCAATTATTCTCAGGTTGGTCCTCTCCCCTCTACTCATCCGTTCTTTCATTTCCTCTCCTAATCGTCTGCCCTCCTGCCTCTGCCTGATATGTTCAAATCTGGGTCGGATGTTAGTGCGATGTGCGTGGTGGTGGGCGTATACTGTTGCTGTTTCCCTCAGTTCCTAAGCTCTTTGAGAATGAGAACATTTCAATTGGTTCCAAACTAATACTGAATAGGAGGGTCCTCAAAACGCTGGTCCTGCCTGTTCTGTGTTCCTGTTTTTTTGTTCACATCTTTATCGTGAGAAAGCTCGAAAAGTGGGGCAATTCAGCAGACAACTAAAAATCTTGTAGAGGTGGCCTATTGCTTTGCCAGACACTGGTGCACATCACAAATTACCAGCCCCAACCTTCAAATTAAATTGGAACCTGAAAATTGACCATGTCCTAACCAAGTTATGGAGATGTTACTGGATGAAAGATCACATAAATTAAAATGCAAATTACGCCACCTTAATGGCCTCTGGGACCTCTTCCTTAGTTAGCGGCCAAAATGTGGACCATACCCCCAAGGTTCACCATACCCACCAAGTTCACAGGAATCCTGAGAAAAAAAATCATATTTTGCATAAATTATGAGAATTAAACCTTGTAATAAAACCAATCACCCCAAACTCAAACTTTTCAAATTACTCAGGCATGAAAACAACGACAAATCCACCAATTTTGCCTGTAAATCTGAAGACTTTCAGAATTTGTGTACAATCTTATACTTAAGAACAGATTAAGAACCTAACATGAATTTAATTTCTCCGGACCCTAGGGTGCTATTATTTCCATGGGAAGCTACCCTTGGACTTGTGCGTAAATTATGGTTTAATAACTACCTAATTAGCATATTTTCCAAACGTAAATCTGAATGAAAGTGCATGTACTTTACTGTCCTTGTTCCTACTCACATGGGCACAATTTTTTTTTTATTTGCTCCTCCTGCCAGCGTTACAGGGGACTACTGCATTAAGGGAAAAAATTAATTCCAAATACAAGTTCAAAAAGTTCAACCAGTTGAGAGAATTAACGCCATTATGAACGTCCTGTAGCTGTGCAGTCCTAGAGGGGCCATCAAAACATTCAACATCATCACATTGCCAGGGCTCATTTGTCATTTTTTTGTCCCTGAACGAAATTTTTTTTTTTTTTTGTTCTAACAGCTTCATATCATTGACTGGAAAACTTTGGAACATGAGAAAAATCATCAATCAACCCGTCGAGACTTAAGAGCCAGTAAATGAAAAAAGGAGGGTGGTTAAATAATGAATTGACGTTGCCCCTCCTGGCCAGGTGTCAGTGAACCATGAAGTCCCCCTTGGCAGTGAAGCCCCTGGGAAGTTCATTTGGTGTATTCCTGAAAGCGTTGAAGTGGAAAAGTTTTGCATTGTTTTGGCAGGTTTTACATAAACTTCCATATCGTTGAAAAAAGGACAACTGCAGGGCCAATTATAATAGCTAATGACAAACAAAATCTGTCATCCAACCAATGTTCCATAATGAACCCTCTGTTAACTGATTAAGAGGCCCCTGAACCCCCTTCATCCCACAGCAAACCAAAAAAGTTTTGTATAAACGTTTAAAATGTTTCGTCTGGGAAACTGTTTTCAAAAACATTTTTTTTGTGGTGGCAATATATGTGCAATAAGAAAAATTTTTTGCAACTTTTAAAAATCCCGTATAACAATATTTATAAACATTATTAAACATTTTTGAAAACCTTTTTTGGACCATTAAATGTTTATAAACTGTTTTAAATAACACCAACGTCTTACGTATGAAAACCATTTTTGGAAAAACTCGTTTTTTCGAGAAGTTAATGAACTTTGTTTTTTAGTTGCTTGGGTTTAAAGGTTTGTGGCATGTTTCCCTTTGCAACAAGGTAAAAGATCCCCTCTGCAATGGTAAATAATGATGTCCATTACTCCAAACCCTGCAATTTTTTTTATTTTTTTTATTTTTTTTAAAAAAATCACTTTTGAAAAATGATGGTCTGAGGAGACTGACAAGATGTAAGTTTGTTTGGTATGGTGGCTAAATGAACAGTAGAACTCTTGTAAGAATTTGAGTAAATAAAGCCACAATAAAATGAATAAGATATTCCCAAATCAACTGGATTTCATGGCACTACATTGAGCAAATCGGGACTGTCCTCAATTTTTTCCTGCAATATGGAGACATTTTTGCAGGTCAAATCACTCCACCTGGGAACCACTTTTACTTGAATGGGGGTTTGGTCGTGAGTTTTTAATTCCCCACACATATAACCTCTGTTGTGCCTACCCTTGCAGTTGTCCCTGAATGACACTTCTTCTTGAAATTATTGAAGGGAGGGGGGGGGGAGACATGTTAAATATTATGTTCCCCACCAAAATGTTTGGGGAACATCCCCTCCCCCCCCCTCCCGAGGTAGTGAAAATCTACTTTGGAGTTCATATGCTGACCATAATGAAACTGATACTCTTCATATTTGTTCGCTTGTCAATTTGTTATCAAGAAGAATTAGTCAAAGACCCTGAGGCTCATTGCTGTCCTTGTTAGAAAATCGGCATTCATATTGTCAGATTAAACCATTTTTGATAATTGGAAATTTTTCTGTTCGCTACCACAAAGTGATCATTCATTTCTTGCTGCGTTGAACGTCATTATGAAAAACTTTTAATTTGCTCAATTTTTATTTACGATGCCTGTTTTTCCCATATTGCTCTGACTTAGCCACTGCCTTGATTGGATTTGAGAGGTTTAATTATATATCATTATGTATCTATTTATATTTTTATGTGAAAACCAGGTCCGTGAAATAAAGATGAAGATAAAATTTCACCATGTTCTCAGCTCCTTTTCCATGATACACCATAAGGGTCTTTTGTTGCAACTGTAAGGACCTATTCAAGGTATGGCCTTAAAACCTCAATCATTATAATTCTATTTTGCCCGAATACCAGACCACCTATTTTGTTTATTCCTTTACCACCTGGATGGCATGAGAATCATACTTGATATGTGGTATCCCCATGATGAAGTACTTAACCTTATCGTTTTGGGGTCAGGTCAGAATCTTTTGAGGTCACCATAGGATCAAATTCTGAAAACTTTGAAAACCCCTAAGTCCAGGATGGTTGGGTCTGATCAAGTTTGCACATTTGGTGTATATAGTCTCCTTATAGGCATTAACAGGACAAAAAAACTAAATCGTTTTTTGGTGAGATCGAGGGTCACTCTAGTAAAAAATAGGAAATTTTGTGAAAACTAAATTTTGGAGCGGAAAATTAGCTTGTGAACCTGCAAAAAAACTCTACCCCCCATCTAAATGAGATGAACGCCTCAATACTTAGTATTGTTGTTTTTCCTCATGATGAGTACAATGGACCCATTGGTCGGGGTCAGGTCTCTGAAGTCAACTGTCTGAAAACTTCTGGGGAAAACATGCACCCTCTTGTTTTTTGCTGTAAGATCGGGCAAATTCACTTTGATCAGAGTAGTAATTTGTGTGACAAGATTCAATATTTTTTTGGCAAAATTTAGCTTGTAAACAAAGGTAATCCTCAAACCCCATCTAATGGATAAGCCAAACTTGGTATGTATGGTTCCCATGATGAAATTACATGAAACCCTCTTGTTTTTGGGGGTCAGATCTTAAGTTTAGATTGAGAACCCCAGAGGAGGTCTGGAAAGACCATGTAAGACATGACAAGCCCAAAATGGTGGTTCGATCAAGGGATAATTTGATGTATAAGCTTTCTCAAAATGGCGTTTAAATAGAAACCCTGTGTAGAGTAGGGGATCTTAAGAATGGAATCTGGTGAAAAATCTTAATATTTTGTTTAAATTTTTGTGAAACATTACCTTGTTAAACACGAATACTCTAAAAACCCCATCTGGAAAGATGAAGCTCATCACTGGTATGTATGTTCCCCTTGAATGAATGCCATGAAACCCTGTTTTTAGGGGGTCAAGAAAATGTAGGTCAAACCGGAGGTCAAAAGTCTGAGAAACCTTGAGAAATATGATATCCAGAAATGGTTGGTTTCAATCAAGTTTGAATTTGGTGTTTTATTTTCTTCTGGGGGAAAGTGCAAAGAAACACAATTAGATTTCTATTAGACCATGGTCATTTTTTTGGTCGAAAATAAAGATTTGTGAAAAAAAATCATAATTTTGGCCAAATTCAACTTCTGAAAACAACGTTATTTACCCCCTCCTATATGATGAAGCTCATATTCGGGTGTGTGTGTTCCCCATGAAATGAAAGACATGGCCCCCAAGTCAAGGGCGTACGCAACGGGGCGCAGAACACCCCAATGACCCAAGTAATCAATATTTTTTAAAACAACAAAAAGTCAAATAACTGCGTTTTTGCATTCAGTAAAGTAGGCCTACTATCCAATAATGGTCCTATGATTATTCATTTACGTCAGAGTACAACAAATTTTCCATTATATGTTTCTGACTCGCAGTGCAGGTGCCTTTATTTTAGGCAGGCGGTTTTATTTGGTTAGAATAAATCGGAACCAAAAGTCGTTTATGAAAGACGTTAACATTAGTTATTAAGGGCTACAAGTCAGAAGTCATAAATTTGCCAGAAAACTGCCTTCGACTTGACCTTTTGCTGACTACAGACAGATGAACCACCTTCAAACGAACCCTAATAATGGAGATCGATGCCCTTCATTATGAAGGAAAACCATACGCCACCAGTGGCTGCGGAAGCCTACACAAATTTAGGGGGGGGGGCGCAAACACCAAACTTTTGAATGGATATGAATTGATGTGTGTTACTATCTATGCGGGGAAGCGCCACCCACTGTTGGCGCGGATCGCGTAAGAAAATTTTTTGGTTTTACAAACCTCCCAGATGGCCTGAAACGAACACTTCCCTGGAGCGTTTGTGAACTATTGTAACCCAGTACTTAAAACTTGGGTCCTGTCTGCAAAATGGGTAGTTTAAATTAACGGTATGTATGAAGAATGATAACGCATATCAGATGGGTTTTTGGGGACAGCAAATTCCCGCTGATGGAGAGCCCGAGGAAAGGGATATCACACCCTCGCACCGCATCGTCGCACCCCCTCCTAAAAAAATCGCCTTGTCTGCCCTCAAATTACGGTGAATTTCCAGTGCCATGATCGAACCTGAGTAAATTAATGAGATGCTCACCCATTTGTCCCTTTCACCGCCCCAGTTGGCCCATCCCACTGTGGTCCATCAGTGGTTAGCGTAATCGGACTTGCAGTCTGGTTAAGGGGGTTCAGGCACTGTAACGACCCATTATGTAACAATTTGATTAATTTTCGTTGAAAACTTATGAATTTGGCCCAACTTCGGTCTGAGATATTTCAAGTTAGAGAATTGGTCTGGCGTCTAATATGTTATAGTTTCGCACACTTCTCCATTTTTTCCACAACCTCTGTGGACTTAGTTAATGAATTTGGAGGTGGGACGGGGTGTTTTTCATATGTAAAACACAGTCACAAAGGGCGGGCTGAAGCAGGGAGACGCGAAACCACTCATACCTTTAGACAGGAACACCCACTGATGGCGAAACAGGCGAGACCAGCGGTTCATGAAAACCCACTTGTACCTGAGAAATCTTGTACTTGCCGCCCATTTCACGGTAAGCTATAGATGTTGTTTGGTTGAATCTAATTAAAAGAAGTTCGCGATGTGGGCGGGGTCCTGGATGCGAAAGCGTCAGATTCAAATATCTCGACAACTGAGCAAGGGTGTAGAACGGGGGAGGGTGACAGGGATAGGATCGCTAGTCTGAAAACGCCCTTTTGATTTTCAGAACAGCCTTCGTCATTCATGCTATTTCCACTCTCCTCATTTTCAGGTAGCAATACTTTTCTTTTCGTCTATTAACACACATATTTACAATGACTGCCGTGATTGGCTGTCGGTTATGTCTAGAATCAATTGTGTCTATGTTTAGGATTAGAACTAGACTGTGCAGGCGGGTAAACCGCCGACGTGATATCCCCGCAAATTGCCTTTGTTGACCTCGTTTGAAGAAAGACATTGAAGTTTATGTCCAGTTTACCTCTGGTGACTTTGAAATTCCCTACCGCTGTCCAGACCACTGTAGTTCCAATTCTCCAAGTTTCGTTTAGAAATCCGACGGTTTGACCTCTGGTGACCTTTGAAATTACCGTCATGTTTTTTCGGGCCGCAACTTTTGCATGTAATCGGACTAACCTCCGGTATTTCGTAAAAACAAACGACAATTTGACCACCTCGGATGACCTTGAAATCACTGTCATGGTTTTCGGGACCGCTTTTTTGTCCCCACCCACCAAGTTTTTCATGTGAATTTTTTTAGTTAAAAACCTGCAAATAAGGGCAGCGAACATGCAGTACGCCACTTTCGAACTCTTCCGGATATGCTTAGGACGGCATGGTGTACCAAGTTTTCAGATCGCGGATAAGGTTATTGCGGCTAACGCCTAAAGTTTCCGGCTGGCTGCGGAGGCGGCGGCTTACACCCCCAAAAGCCATAATATCCCCCGACACTCTACAGTGTTGCGGGATTTAATTATGATAGGGATTAGATTCACGTTACCACCAATGCGGAAACCAGCTGTACAAATCTGCGTAATTGACCCTCTTCCGTGTCTGTATTGTTTGACACATGGGATTCAAGCATTTTTTGATCCTTGACGAAGTTGGAGAATCTATGCAGTCATCCCAGTTGTGTGTGTATGTGTGTATGTTGTATGTGTGTATGTGTGTGTGTGACGCCTGGCTTGTGACCACAGTAACTTGACCCCACCGGATGTCTGAAGCTCATACCTTGGTAGATGTGTTTCCCCATGATGAGTACATGAACCAACCCTGTTGTTTTGGGGTCAGGTCAAAAAGGTCTTCTGAGGTCACCAGAGGTCCCAGTCTGAAAACCCTTGTGAACACGATAAGCCCAAATATGGTTGGTCTGCTCGGGTTCAATTTGGTGTGTACTTTCTCTATGGGGGAGTACCGGACCCTATTGTTTTTGGTATAGGTCGAGGGGTGAATTTCGATCAAGAACATAGAAAATTTGTGAAAAGTCTAATTTGGTTGGGCCCTTTTGGCTTGTGAACACGATAACTCGAACCCCACCTGGATGGATGAAGCTCATACTTGGTATGCGTGTTCCCTATGATGAATACATGAACCTGTTGTTTTGGGGGTCGTCAAAGGTCTTCGAGGTCCACCAGAGTTCCAGTCTGAAAACCTGTTAACACGATAAGAGTCAGAATGGTTGTCTGATCGTGTTATCAATTTGGTGTGTAGGCTTTCTTATGGGGGTACAGTCCTATTGTTTTTGGTATAGTGCGGGGTGAATTTTAGTCAAAAAGAGTAACATTTGTGAGAAGACATGATTTTAGCCAATTTTTGGCTTGATTTCTATGTAGACCATGGTCCATTTTGGTCGAAAAATGAGATTTGTGAAATCATAATTTTGGCCAATTCCACTTCTACTAACCCGTTATTTTACCCCCCTCTATATGGATGAAGCTTCTATTCAGTGTGTTGGTGTTCCCCCACTGATGAGTACAAACACGTGACCCCTTTCAGTGGCGTAACGCACTCCGGGGCGTCCGAACCCCCCCATGACCCAAGTGATCATAAGTTTTTTTAACACACAAAAGTCAATAACTGCGTTTTTGCAGTTAAGTAGTAGCTACTACCAATAATGTCCTATGATGTTCATTTACGGGTCAGGACAAATTTTCCATTATTTTAGTGACTCCAGTGCATGTGCTTTATTTGAGGCAGCGTTAGTTGTGAGAAGAAATCGGAAGTCAGTGGACGAGTACATTCAGTTAAGGGCAAGTCAGTCATACATTTGCAGAACCTGGCTCTTCGAACGATGACCTTTGCTGACTACAGATGACCTTCCACCGAACCCCCTGCACAATGGAATCGATGGCACTCATTATAGGCAACCATCCCCAACCAGTGCGGCGGAAGCCTACAATTTAGGGGGGGGGGCGCACACCAAACTTTTGATGATTGAATGTTGTTACTTATCATCTAAGCGGAGCGGCACTACTGGTTGGCGCGGATCGCGTAAGAAAATTTTGGGTTTCAAACCTCCCAGAATGCAGAAAACGACACTTCCTGAGCATTGTGAGCTACATGTCCCCAGTCCAAAACTTGGTCATTCAATGCAAAATGGGTAGTTTAAATAACTGTATGTATGAGACTGATAATGCATATCAGAGGTTTGGGAGACGCACATTCCCACTGAGAGGAGCCCGGGAAAGGGGGAAGTTTGGGATGTTGGGAGGTTCACAATCATTTCAAACCCCTTCGCACCCCCTTAAAAAAAATCGGAATCGAGACTTTCTTCCAATTACGGGCGTTGAGATTTCCATGCCATGATCGAGCTGAGTAATTTCTGATGCTCACCCATGTAGTCCCTTTCCCTTCCCCAGTTGTGCCATTCCACTTTGGTCATCACGTTGGTTAGCGGTATCGGACGTGCATTCTGTTAGGGGGTTCAGGTCAGCTTGTTACGACCCTTAGTAACAATTGATCAAAATGTAACAACATTGGTCCAAAATGTAACACTTTTTGACCAAAATGTAACAATTTAGGAAGGTGGGGTCTCAAAATGTTATCAACAACTTTCTGCCCAACAATGGTAACAACTCTCAAAGTTGGTTCCAAAATGTAAAAAATGTAATGTAACCACTTTTTTGACCATGTACCAATCTGAGGCCATGTTTTCAAAACACAACCCGCTATGGGGGCGTTACGCCAATCTCCCTAGAGGAGGCTGTGGGCGTCGGAATGGCGGTGAATATTAGTGGGATCTACTCTGAGTCGGGGCTACCTTCGCCGTAGTCTCAGACCCAAAGGCGCATGCAATGACGAAATGGCGGATTCCTGGGGTGGGGGAATTTTGCGCCCCCTCAAAAATGACATAGTCCGCACTATAAACATTATGCGCGGAGTATTATGGCTGAAAACCCGAACTCAATAGCATGTTTGCGGTTCCTGAATTCTGTGCAGGGGAGCGTCTATTAGGGCGTGGTGTGGGCGCATAAGCAGCCCTTGATCCAACCAGTGCGCAAAACAGGGGGGTCCTATCTGTGGATTTTGTGGCGCTATTTCAATGTTGTACTTTAAAAAAATAGACGTGCCTATTCCTTTGCTTGGCCTATGCGCACCTTATATTACCTATAAAGGCGTTGGCACTACCGCCCCTTAAATTGGGTCAAATTTAACAGAATTGAGGAAACCCCTACCCCCCTGAATAGCTTGCCAGAAAGAAAGGGGCTGACACGGCCACGCAGGATTTAATGGTGGTATTAAAAAAACTATAGATGCACGTGGCTGAGTAAATGGGGGTCGCGAAGGTGATGGTCAAACTTCTAACAACCCATACCTTTAGATAGACAGTCGGAGCATGTGAGTTGCACCAATGAATCAGCGCCCATCCATGCGTTTCACGCAAATCCGGCCTAGCTAAAAAATTACGACGCCGAAAAGAGGGCGCCCCTCTCATTGGCGGAAAATAGGCAACCATACAACTATTTTTTATGAAAGTTACATATAATAGGTAATTGGTACGGGGAATCGATTCCAGGCAATTTTCAGCCCGATCGGGCTACCGTTAACGAGCTACGGAAACGCCCGCGGCTGAGAGAGTAACAACTTGGGCCACTTTCCATCTACTTGTGTCATAAACATAATACACTATATGCAGACGCGGGTCTCAAATTTCGTAATCAGCATAAATTTTCAACCTAGATATAATTTGAGCCGAATTACGTCAGCAGAAAGCGGATTTCCCCACCCCCCCCTATAACTAACTCTAAGGTTAGGGCGCCATTAAGAAAACAAACGGTCCCATAATTCGAAAGTAACACGTCGGGTAATACTTCAGCACCTAAATTTCTGGTGATAATTAAAAAGCCTAGCTGCACGGGGCTGAGTCATATGGCGCAGAGGCGTAAAAACGCGACAATAGGGGGTCCCCAACTGAATCGTATAGCCAAACTGTACTTCCCGCGCCCGATAACCCCTTTAAAGAGTCTCACATAAAGCGAATCTTGTCTAACATCCGACAAATAATACGTTCCCCAAGGGTCGAAGCAACAGCAAATCTTAAGATATGCAGCGAAGTGTATAATTTCCATGGGGACCCCCACACGGGGACTTGTAACGCCCATACATTGAGACCCCTAAAACATCACACCAAAATAACCAAACCCGACGTAGTTTGGGGCGCTGAACCCGTGGTGCAATTTGTTTTCTTTCTCATATCTTCATGTATTTTTCGAGATATTGGCGATAGTTATTTGAAAATTTAGCATATAGAGTGGCCATAACCGATAACGAAGCCATATTGAAACAATTAGCATTTTCCGGCTATGTCCCAGCCGATAAATTCAATGAAATCAATTTCATTCCAGTGCAATGTAACCTCTCAGAGCTTTAAACTGTTACCAGCCCTACCGTTTATAGTGAAAAATGGGAACTTTCTACGCCAAAAATGAAAAACCATGTTCATAAGTAATTCAGTATTTTCTGCCCCTTTCCGTAATTACGATTGACCTATACCGTAAAACCGCGTATTATCAATTACATTATGGGCACGAAATCATTGGCGCGCATGTGGTGAGGAAGTTTGGAAGATTCCCAACCCTGTCCGTCTAATGGA
>JAODTK010002650.1:0-12796 GCA_026419785.1 Sclerodactyla briareus
TTTTTGACACTTACAATCACGTATTCAAATCACGTTTCCGTTAAACCTTGAGCACGGTACTTGACCTTGCATTGTGCTCCGGCGCTGTTGGGTATCGTAAGGACCTCACTACCCCGACCCGCCCGAAATTGGACGTCTCGTTGGACACGTGGTGACAGGAAGAGAGGGATGGCTTGCTGCAGGGGCGACACCTTCTTCCTAAAGAGGTTTGCATTCGTGTGGAAAGTGAGGGGAGGGGGGGGGGCTGTAATTGGAGGCGAATCCGTCATACCCTGCCGCTAAAAAAGAATTACCCAGGCTAGTACCTTTGACCGCATGGGGTGTACTAAGGAGGTTTGCCGTGGTGTGGGAAGGGCATAGGGATGAATTATGCAACCAATATCTGCGATCTACCACCGTGATACAGCGCTTTCACCAATCACATACAGGTGATTTACTATTGTTATCTCTCAACGCAACTCTCTGAAACTAGATAAATAAAACAAATATACCATTGTGTAGCGTCAACGGGACCAATGCCAACAGTCCAGGGGGCGGCGCCAGGGTTTTACGATAGGGGGGGGCAGATTTTGGTATGGAGTGTCTGACATGGGAAATGGGGTCTAAGAGGAGAGGGTGTCCCCCGATTTTTTTAGTCATTATACTTCTTAGATGCAAAAATGATCCCGGCCACTTGGTACACTTTGTACGTGTATCTACTTCAACGCGTTTTGACAGAAATCCCATAAATTTTTCTGGAAAAAATTAAAATGCATGACAATTTTTCCGGCAGGTCATATTTCATTCGATACATCCTGCAAAAAATAAACCATGAACTTTACTACGTTCTGTACAGGTAGGCAGGTACTTTTTTTTAGAAAAAACTGCCATGTATTGTATGCTAAGATGGTGGTAAATAAAATAAAAGCAAAATTACCAAGTTGTTTAAGTTAATTTTTGCTGTGAATTCCAAATCGAATCACTCTCGAAAGCAATTAGAAGCAGTCTCGATCAGAATATCCACATTTTCAAGCCTGCAAAAAACTGATATATTAACTCCTTCGGCCGAACCCTCTGAAAAGGGTAAATTACTCCAAATGAGTCGATTTGAAGACATCACCATAGTAATGGCCCCAAATCACTCGTTTGGAGTAACTTTAAACACAATTTTTTTTTTTAGAGTGTACAATCAACAATTGAGAGCATTCTACTTCAACACCCGAATTAATAACACAATAAATACAACTATAGTCCCTTCTAGGCTCTCTTCCCTTGCCCTTCTTGTTAATCCCCTTTCAAATAGGAGTTTACAGACTGCATAGGTTGACTTAGGGCTGGGATTCCATATCAGTACACTACGCTCTAGGAACTAGCCTTCAGCTGTCACACTCGCAAATCCCCTCAAGCGGCACCCTTGGGGTTTTGCAGACTTGATAACCTTAAAGTACGATTGCGTGGACAATAAAGAAAAAAAAATAGTGAAAACAGCGTTCCGTTGACGAAGTTCTTCTTTTTTCAATAAAGACGTAGCTTCTTTCATTATTACTTAAAACTATAAATATATTATATAATATATAAACGGCACGTACAACCTAGACGTGTCCCCTCCCTGTCACCCTCAAATCATATGTTGGTGCGTGAGTTCTGTCAGTTCATTATAGTAGCGTTGTCAACGAATGACCTCTTGTCTAGTCCCGTGTAGCGTAGGCTATTTGGTGTTAACTACAGATTCAATGATATCTGATGGCGTTAAATCGGCATGGGTCGGAACAGTGATCACGCATGCAAGTGGTCACACTTAAGGCCGGAGGCGTGCGTAGTTTGCCAATTAACATGGGAGTCTTTCACCTATAATTAAACCCAACGTGGCAATAATGACCACAGTGTTCTCAAACAATTTAACATATGACTACATTTGCAAACCGCTATATTACAGCAACAGTGAGTCTCGATTTGAGTCTCGATGAGAATGAGAAACGAATAGAAAATAACCTAACTTGGATAACGTATTTTGACACTACCCCCCACCCCCGACGAAAACGTTTTCATTAAAACTTCGTCGATTTTATTTTTCGGCCCAAACCCATGGGGGGGGAGGGGGTAGCGCCCTCCCTGCCCCCCCCCCCCCCCGTGGCGCCGCCCCTGCCAACAGTCATAACCACATCAAGTACAATTCATATTAATCTTCTCCGGTTTGAGTACTGAACCATTGATTCTATGTTTTTCTTTCTTCTATCTTTCTTGTGTGTCATCAAAATGGCCCAGCTGATCGGATTATCTATGAACAAATAACATCGGCCACTACTGTATAGTCATGTGGAAAGATAGAGGATGGTTACGATGATCTTAAACTTGAGCGAGGAACTCGAGGGAATTTTAGGCTCAATATAAGATTTTTTGACTATGAGGAAGGTTGGAAATACTTATACGGTCGGGAAATAGGGCCCATGTAGGGGTTTGTGAATGGTAGCGTACCCCTATCGGGCTCCACGACGAGATGGGAACCACCCCCCCCCCCCCCCCCCCCCCCCCCCCCCCCACCAAACCTTGACCCTATAACTAACTGGTTGGCTGGTCAGGAAAGATTCGCTCAGTGAAATACACCGTTTTCAATTTTAGTTTGTGGATCAAAAGGCCATGATGCTATTGTTGCCGACTACATCTGTGGCTGCCATTTATTGCAGTTGGCGTGACTTCATTAGTTGAATGAAAGTCGGAATAGAGGGTGCAAATTGATCTGTAAAGAAAAGTAGTCGACTCATATATTTCATGATCGTTTTTCTGAGCGGAAAACGGAACTGGAATCATTAGGAGGCTATGTTATCGGCTCGGGATATCCACGATACAATACGAAGGGTTTCCTTAATTAGCATTACTGGCTTTCGAACAAGTCAAAACCACACCCCTCCCGTCCATCCATGCCCTCGGTGAACATCTAGCGAGGCTATACTGTGATCAATGATAGTCCTGGACACAACGCTTCTGAAACATTGTGGTTTTGTGTGTTGAGAACGTCGTCTTCAAAACATTTTATGATTGTCATCTAACGCATTGTCTGAGTGAACCTAAACAAGGCAACACGTTCGCTAAAGAGAAATCGTGAATGAATTCAAAATGCCCGTCACCAGGAATTACATTTAGCCCCGACAAAAGTGGGACAGGTGATTTATTGGAACTTTGTAGGGCTACAAATTTTGCATATTCGTGCAATGTTTTTCATGAAAGTTCCGGTCCTGGAAAAGGTGAGGCTATTTAGGGCACGCATAGGCCGATCTTCAAGTTTGTCGGATTTCATTAAAGATCGTGCGTGTGAACAGGAACCTAGCTACTCCCAATCACATTTGGCATATGCTTTTAACCAGGGCGAAAATGATATACCTAATGGACTAGGGCTTGCGCAGCAGGTAAAATATGCAGGTAAACTGTCCTTGGGTTTTCCAGGCAGCGTTCGTCCCAGGTACCACAAGGATGGTGTCCTCCTCGGGCGCAAGGCACACGGCACATGGCGCCTCACTTTGAACAATGTTTCGAGATGGAAGTAGCGAGTGCTGGACTCCACTCCATAGACGTATGCACCGGTTTCCACGGGAGGGCGGGTCAGCGAACGTTGGTTCCAGAGGCAAACAGGAGATAGTCACTCCGACCCTTCTGAGGGTTGAGTTACGCTTCCCATCACTCCTTGTGTTGTGTTACAAAAAAATCACCATGGTTGATGAACTTCATGAATCATTCGGGTCGTGAGTGATTTGAACAAGCACCATTATTGCGTGAATGGTGAAAACTCGATCGTTACTTTTTGGGATGATTTAAATATTTCATGAATGGCGGTATGTAATAGGCTAATCAATGGTTCATGTAAATATATATAATGTATAGTGTTTAAGCAGGAGAGACAAAATGTCTAAACCAGAGACTGAAAAGGATTTGAAAACGACAACTCCACTGGGGAAAAGGTGGGGTTCTTAGGATTTTTTTCAAAAAACATGTACATGGGGAGCGGCCGACTAGAATAGAGCAATAAAATGGCAATATTGCGCAATATACAAACAATCAATGCATTAACTTTGTGCATTATGTAGATGGGATTTGGACCAACACGGACGAATTCATCCATAAATCGAGGTTCATACTTCACCTGCAATAATATTTAACGAAATGTTGTTGAGGATGAAGATGAAATAGTTCCACCATCGAGAGTAGGGACACCCTATAGGCCAGCATTCTTGCAACAAACCAAGAGGCAATAATCCGGAATTGTGATCAACGCGAACCTTTTCATACAGTAGTCTATGATATTCGATGATGGAAAACTCCATTTTGGTTCAGCCTCTGTTGGGACGACTAACTAAAGGAAACAAAACACTGTAGGTTAACTGGTCTACATCGGAGAAACACCCTATTATGACAAAGAATGTATTGACGTGAGGGGTCTGACGTTGTCTGACTCTTTCAGGTAGCAGACATCCATTGTTTCCTAGAAATTGCCCTAGTGGGTGGTCGTCCTAGGACGCTACAGGATGCACCCCTCCTTGCTGCTCCAAGATGCGAATTTGACAATACGATCTTTCCTGCTCGGGGTTGTCCACATTCTTATCCAGTCTCTAAAAGCAACTTTTAGTGTCTTGGCAACGTCGGATCTTCGGGGTGGCTTACATCCAACTTACATACGACTCTCCTCAGTCATGTAGACTGAGGACTGCTCAAGGTAAATGGCCAAAATAAGCCATAGGGTGAATTCAGAAAAAGGATCTCGGAGTTCCTTTTTATTCTTCTTTGAAACCCTCTAACGGTGTGAAGCTGCTAGGAGAGGTAAGTGGATTCTTGGATTGATTAGACGTCATTTCAGTTCCTTCGATAAAGATATTGTTGTCCGGCGTTAGGCAGCTAGTGAACTCACCTGGGAGTTATCTTTTCTGTCCAAGTATATGGAGTCCAACTTCTCGAAAGATAAGCGGTGGTAATTGAAAAAACGTTCCGCGGAGGCGCACTAGATTAATTCAATGTCTTAGAGATATACCGCCAGGAAAGATTGAGCCGTCTCGGTTTGGACTTCGACGGAGCTTGAGACGGATTCGCGGATTCGATTAAGTTTTCAAATTGTTAATGGATTAAAGGGCCTTCCTTACCCAATTTCGTGAGTTTACAAGTGTTACCAGGCAGCTGTTCGTCCAGGTACCGGACACTTATTTTTTCCTTCCTCGGGGTGCAGACAACACGGCACATGGCGCCTCACTTTGAACAATGTTGTCGAGATTGAAGTCGGCAGTAGCTCGTACACTCCACTCCATAGACCGTTGCACCTCAATGCGGTTCCACGGGAGGTCGGTCAACACGAACGTTTGTTCCAGAGGCCAAACAGAGATAGTTCCACTCCAGGACCCCTTCTGATTGGTATTGAGTTACTGCTTCCCATCACTCCTGTGTTGTTTACCAAAATCAACCTGTTTTAGGAACTTCCATGAATCATTCGGATCTTTTGATTTGGAAACAAGCTACCATTTTTGAGTGGAATGAAAACTCGATCGTTACTTTTTTGGATGATTAAATATTTCATGAATGGCGGTTGTAATAGGCTAACTACAATGGTTAGGTAATATATATCATTATGTGTTTAGCCGACTGAGACAAAATGTCTAAACAGAGACTGAAATGATGAAAACGACCTACTCACTAGTGGGAAGTGGGTTCTTAGGAGTTTTTTTAAAAACATTGTACATTGGGAGCGGCACGAATAGACTAGAGCAATAAACTGGCAATATGGCGCAATATACCATGAAATCAAGCCATAACTTTGTGCCGTATGTAGATGGGATTTGGACCAACAGGAACGGAATTCATCATAAATCGAGTCTACTTCTCCTGGCAATACTATTTAACGAAATGTGTTGAGGAAGAAGATGAAATAGTTTCCCCATCGAGATTAGGCACCATATAGGGCCACGCATTCTCTGCACAACGAACCATATCAATTCATCCCGGATTGATTCAGCGAACCAATTATTTCATACAGTGTATCATTATATCGAATGATGGCAAACTACATTTTGGATCACCTCTGTTGGGACGACTAAAGGACAAACTGGTAGGTTAACTGGTCTACATCTTGAGACACTATATGCAAGAATGTATTGAGTGAGGTACTGACGTTGTCTGACCGCCTTCAGGTAGCATGCATCAATGGTTACCCTATCATTGCCCTAGTGGGTGGTCGTCCTACACGCTCCAGGTTCACCCCTCCCTTGCTGCTCAAAGATGCAGAATTGAACATACGAATCTTTCCTGCATCGGGTCCACCTTCTTATCCAGTCTCTCAAAGAACTGTTTAGGCTTGCACGTTCGGATCCTTCGGGTGGCTACATCCAACTTACATACGACTTCTACCTCAGTATGTAGCCTGAGACTGCTCAAGGTAAATGGCCAAATATCCTCAGGTGCATTCAGAAAAGGATCTTGAAGCTCATTTTTCATTCCTTCTTTCACCCTCTAACAGTGTGCTGAAGCTGTAAGGAAAGGCAATTAGATTCTTGGCTTGAGTAGAACGTCATTTCATTTCCTTGATAAATCTATTGTTGTCCGGCTTTTAGGCACTAGTGAGGACCTCACCTGTCGTTTCTGCCCAGTATGAGTCCCACTTCTCGAAAGATAGCAGTACCATTGAAAACGTTCAGCGGAGGGCCACTTGATTAATTCACTGTCTTAGAAGATCTACCCCCTTTACCAGAAAGATTGGGCGTCTTCGGTTTGACTTTCGAGCGGAGCTTAGACGGAAGTCGCGATGATTCTATAGGGTTTTCCAAATTGTTCCTGGATTACAGGGCCTTTCCTTCCCCAATTTCTTTGAGTTTTCCAAATGTTACCATCAATGATAGCCATTGCCTCAAGCACTGTTGCAAACTCGTAGATGACAATTGTAAATATTTCTTTTTCATTTAAAGAGTGGAATAGCCCTCCTGAAGATATTGTTCTGTCTAAAGTGTGAAAATGTATCGCAAGTCTGGTTTTATTTCTCAAAGAAAAAGAATGTGGGGCACATTTCAGGCACTCTGGGTTTAGTCTTCTCTTTGGGAGTTGTGGCTCAGGGTTTTTTAGGAGATTTCGTGCCGTCCTGACCTGTTTCTCACTAACAAACTAACTAACAACTAAACTAAACTAAACTAAACTAAATAACTAAACAATCGACCGAGCATATAATGTTCATGATATTCATTTATCATTTCCAACTCAGCAATCATGTCATTAATATTTACTAGCTAAAGCTCGCAGTTCAGCTGTTTTTGGTGTTGTGATACGACTTACCTTGGTATACCGTTGTGATTTACTTGGCACGATGTCTTTCCCCCACCGGTGTTAATTAGCCCCCAAGGAGGAGGCCAGGCTGTGGTCCGCTATTGGGTGATGTGGGCGGCGATTGATGTTGTTTCTGTGGAGAGAGAAATCAAATTCCACACAAAAAAAAAAAAAAAATCGTTACGCATTGGTGGGTGACGATCTTTCCGTAGGTAGCCGACAATGCTAGTTTTCATCAAGAAAACGGAGATGTGCGCAGTGATCCATTGCCATATTTGTAACAAAATAAGAATTTCTTTGCCACCTTGAACCGCCTTGAAGGCTTGAACTGACAGAAACTGAAGGGCTCCCTGCAACTACTATATTTAATTTGATGTTTAAATTAATATTCCCATTCTTTAGAATTCGAGGATGAAGCAGTTTTCCAGAATCCACCTCGCGTGACCTCGATTTGCACAGCCCCATGTTCTCTATATGCACTAACGTGATGAATTTAACCTCATGCTGCGTTCTCCAAATTTCGTACTTTTTCATAATTTGGCTCTTCGACACTACATTTGAACTGTTCAAAAGATAGTGTTGAGTTTCTACCGCTCTTTATCTGCTACCTTCATGCCCACTTGAGATTTTGATGATTTTAACGAGCTCCTTTCCATATGCTCACGAACATTTTCCGATTTTTACCTCGCTTGACTCTGGCGGCTTGAAATGGTACCTAAACATTAACTTTTTCTTTTTCATAACTGCAACCTACATACATCTTTTGAAGTTTGATTTTATCCTCCAATCTCCGATTTTTGCAGACATTCGTTTGGCCTCTCTTGGCCTTGAATGACCTGGACTGATACTGGAAAACCAATAGGGTTTTGTCTCTTCCTCCTTTCCAACTGACATTCCTCTTTTTGAAGGTAATCAATGCTCGCCATCTCCTGAAAATAACTCACGAGAATGTCTCTCAGGGATATCCTGATATCGACCATGACCTTGAACTGATACTAAAAAGCAATTTCGGGTATTCCATTCTCTATGTTAGCAATCTACGGTCTAAATCGAAACTTGTTGTGAGCTTGGGCGCAACCTGATAGCACAAGAAGAGTCACATGCACATCCACAGTGACCATGCTATAGTGACGCCTCATTATGGTCAATTTCAGCAATGTTTAAAAAAAAACGGTTCCAGCGCTTTAGGGGGTATTGTTATAACTATGGAATTAGCCGCTGGTTGCGTTCGATCAACGCTTAAAACGTAGCCCACCTACTTCAACTAACTCCCAAAAAGGCACATCAGTGAAGAACCACGACGTCTGTATAATGGGTAACTCCAGTCGCGGGTTGTTAAAGAAACAGAGGCGACTGAATTTAGGTCAGTTTGCATTTCTATGTTGATTCTACTACATTAACCATGGCCTATACACTCTGTAAGTGTTTGGTAACATACATACAATACATACATACATACATACATACATACATAATACATACATACCTACATACATACATACATACAACATATAATACAGTGGAAACATGCCAGTCACCAGCAGCCAGTCTCAAACAAGCCGGTACAGGGCATTACTCACGGCCGCTCCCAACGAGAAAGAAGTCAAGTGGAACATAAAAAAATGTAGGGAACATCATCTCACCTCCCCTTACCCAAGGGTGACGCCCATTAAGTGGGGAGGCGATGGCCAGGCACTGCGCTGCTCTTTGGGGGAAATTGGTTACCAATCCAGTTTGAACATTCTTGAATTTTCAGATCACCGATACGACCACACTGGCGTCAGGCCCATAGTTAAGTTGTTATTTTAAGGTTGACGTTTCTTCTTCTCGTCTCTGACCACGCATGTGGATTGTCATCGATCACTTTTTTATTGGAAGCAGGAAAAATAATGGCACAATCAAGCGAGTTGTATTTCGTTTAATTGATTCACAGGACAGCCTTATCTCCAATCCATGGACATGGCCATGAGGACCTTCCCCGGGACAAAATATTCTAATGGATATAAATAATTATAAATATTGCGATTTGTAGGTTTCTGTGCTTTGCAGAGCAGGATGCGGGCTTTCAGCTTTAAAGAATCTATCACGCATAATGCAAAAACATCAATACCTATGGTCACGTAAATTTAGAATGAAGTGTCGCTGATTTAAGGTGATCCATTGGAAAGTCTGAAAAACCCACCTCCCAAAGGACCCAATTATGATCATGGGTCTCTCCCATCGCGGCAACCCTGGCATCCCCTGCGATCCTGGTGCTCCATGGGCCCGGGTCACCCTGGTGGGCCCACATCACCACTGGCCCAAGAAGGAGGCGGCTTGTAGGTTTGGGTCATTATGAAAGGTGAACCTGAAAAATAGTTGAGACCTTGTAGATATGTGGGTTTAGTAGTAATCCAGGATTGGGGGACACGAGTCAACAGAGACGCTTTCCCGACAGCAATAAAACCAAAATCACAATTCCACGAAATAAATTAAATTAATCATAATAATAAAATAATAAATATCATGATAACGTTATATAACCAGCTCTAACAAGGAACAATTAGTCGAAACTGACCTCAAACCCTTGAATAACATATGCATGCACATGCATCCCACGATTGACGTTGATTGACGTTGACTTTATTTCTGAGCATGTTGTAGTTTGACAGATACAAAGAACCGTATATTTTTTTGTACTACACATCCCCCAGAACAACTATTGGTACTAATGGTCAAGGATTACTGATGACCTACCATGAATTGAAGAAAATCAATGCCTCCTAACTGTCGGGAAAGCATTTACCATACTTTCATTAGAATCGCAAACACAATGACCATAATTGACATTGTCTTTCAATTCCAACCACCATAGACGCTACCTTTTACCTGACTGATCATCGTTGGGCCAAGGTTAATCCATGAGCCCGTGAATGGAATAGCAGCGAAAGGCGGGCGATGGGGGGACAAGAACGGGAAGGGGGGGGGGGGGGGGTTGGGGGGGGGGTTCATCATTATAGGTACAGAGTCTTCTGCAGAAGCCTAATTATCCATAACCTTGTTGCTGCTTCTGGCGTACCTGGGCTTCGTCCCCAATCCTGCACTTCTTCGAATTCGACTGCACCTCATCTGAACAGGACAGGAAACAAAATTGAAAAAATCGATCTGATGGGAAGGGAACAATATATATCATTCTCAAAGCAATAAGTAAATGAGTGTGATGGATGGAATGCGTGGGGGAGTGAGTGACGTGAGTGAGTGAGCGAGTGGAGGGAGTGGGGGAGGTAATGAAGGAATGTATAATATATTCTTTCTTCACATGCCTTTGAGCTGAGCAAACCACCTGGCAAATGTTCAGGAAACCTTTATGATAATGTTTTCATGCGGGGAGAATACCAAATGACCCCAACTCTCGACAACATGCAAATTCACCCAAACCCTTGCCCTCATCATTCCACCATGTGAGGGGTGTTCAAAATTTGTTGATTTTATCTTTAATGGTGATGGCAATGAGCGGATAGCTCTCTATGGGTTCCTCCTGCCCGGCCGGAGGACCCGGAACAATGAAAATTCTATTACATTTTGCCATGAAACCGTGATAAATAATTAACTATTATGTACCAGCCATATAACTTGAGTCAAGGTAGATTAAACGCTACGCAACTTGCCCTCTATCGGTTTTATTTGGATGGTTGCATTTGTTTATTGCTATTGACTAACTAGATTTTTTTTAGAATAATGCCAATTTCAAAGACGAGCTGTAACACGGGGTGGGTTGGAAGAACTTCTTTTTGTCTCATTGTCAGAATTTTAAGGCAAATACAAGGTGATATCTTAAATCAGGTCGTTAGGAAAAACCTAAATTCTCTCAGTGCAACATCGAAAAACGTAAGCCGTAATAGTTTAATATGTTCAATAGGAGTAGGGTGCAAACCAGGCTTTACACACCCTCACACGTACAAGTACATGATCGTCGTTCAGGTGAGAATTTCACTCGGTAGAGGCTAGGAACTGGCACGTAATCTCTCTTGTGTCATCAATGACCATATGGCCAGTTCTATGAATTGGACGAGATTGTGTGTAGATTTGTCGGTGTTTCTAGGGGTTCACCTATTTGGAAATCATCCACGCATATGGGGATCGGTAAGCCTTACCGTGACAACAACAAGTTTCAAACTCTTTTGTGCAGTGTTGAACCCCCATTAATGTCCCCCCAGAACTCCCAAATCCCTCAAGTTACTCAACTCCTCAAGTACGCACGTAACCGAATCCTCAATTATCAACTCCTCAAGTACACACTGCATGCGATCAATAAAAGCTAGCAATACAGGAATTTTGTAATGAACGCGTCCGAGTGAGGCATAACAATGAGTTTCAATTCATGTAGCCTGTTGGGCAAATATTAGCCAAGTTACGTTCAGTTTCTGCTATTCTGTTGTTTTTCAGATTGTTGTTAGACAGAGAATTTGAGATTTAGAGTACGCACCCTCCCGAAAGATATACACTATACTTTTTCCACCTCATGCATGTCACAATTCTCTCATCAAATGAATCATGGATAAGCTACCTCTGAATTCCACCCACTCAGGGCCAAAGCACAGTTTTAATTTCCATCGTTTTAAGAATGATAAGCGAGCGTGCCATACGATACTTGGATGAGACGTGTAAACTAATAAAGAGTTGCCTCTCGCATATCGGGGGGTAGAATGCACTCCCTGGTGGTTGCCACCGAATATAACGAGAACTCCTTTTATGGTAGGCTTGACCCAAGTTTAAATTTTTCTAAGCGTACCTCCCCTAACTATAAACCTAACGGACGCAAATCTGGTGGAATTTCATAATTATCCAAACAGCGAATTTAGAATTCAGTGCCCGAAACTGGATGTCCTACCGACATACACTCCAGTAACAAAGTTAAAAAACCGATGACTGGTTTTGAATGCTACTCACGCCAGGAAAGCTGGAGTGGAAGTGATAAGTAAAATAACAGAACTTGTTGAAAAAGGCTAGAGGTGGTCAATAAATTAAGCAGTGCATTTGAACGCTATGATGGCCAGAATGGGATGGGCTTAGTGTTGCCACTCTGATATATCACATCTCACACCCATAGGGTCAAATTTCCACCTCACCCTGCCCATCTAACAATACCCTTATTTGTGCTCACCTTATTTTTGAAGTTTTCTAAAGCGTAACCTAGTTGTGGTCGGTCATTTTAGGCAGTCTCCCTGAACATGGGAATGGATGCATATTATACCATCCTTTATTTGCTTGCATCAACCAAATGATGGATGAAGAGATAAGCGTGAAAGGGATCGTGTTTCATGACCTGAACAGACCTCAGGGACGTCGTTCATAGGGTGAATTGATCACATCGCGATCTTTTGAATAGGTGTATCGGCGCTCATTCACATACATTCGAGTAATTAAACAAGCATCTAACGTCCCATCCCCCCAAATGTCACTGGCTTTTAAACCTTCTCCTACTAACCTCCCGTCCATCCATTTATTCAGCAGGGACAGATCCTACGTTGGTTCATGAAGAGCGTGTGCC